>OZ010711.1:24373435-24416657 GCA_963932345.1 Ophion ventricosus | reverse complement strand
CTCCTCTCTCTCTCTCTCTCTCTCTCTCTCTCTCTCTCTCTCCTCTCCTCTCTCTCTCTCTTCTCCTCTCTCTCTCTCTCTCTCCTCTCTCTCTCTCCTCTCTCTCTCTCTCTCCTCTCTCTCTCTCTCTCTCTTCACCTCTGACCAGTGACCCAAGAAATGTAACGACAAGATTAGCAGAGGAAGGCACAGGGTCGCACGATTGCGCGTGAATTCGGCAGCGAAATTGCGATAAAGACGTTCACTGTACCAGACTCATTGGACCAAGTATCGACCCAACGTTGATATCACCGAGTTTCTCATTTGGCTCCGGCTTGGACGGCTTTCGGTCTTCTCTATGCACAGTAGATAATTTTTTTTCCAGGTCCTTTTTCATTCGCCGACCTACGAGTCGCACTTCTCCTAATGTCGTCGTGCCATGAAAAACGCTCGTTTCGAATTTCGTGAGGAACTTCGAAACCTCTGAAGAGCTTTAGATACGAAAAGTTTTGTGTTTGACCTTGGCCAGGCTTGCCTCGTTTGATTTGCCTGACCGGACCCTTTCATGGAACAGATTGGGAAAATCACAAAATCGTTTTTTACGGCTTACGATCTATGTTTGGAAATTACAATGTTCTGGTCGGAATACATTGCGACCAAGTACACTTATACCTAATGTATACTCGATTAGAACATTCACATTTACTGAAAAATGGAGACCGACTTCAAGAACTGTGTAAAGCTGCTTTGCTTTTTACGCCATCAAAAATATTTATAACTGATTAGGATGAAACTAATACATCTGTTGTAATTCTATTCACCATTATGGGCATTTTTTTCATGACCATGATAATCGAATACTTGAATAAAAATGCTTATCATAAATAATGGTTTTACAACAAGTATTAATTTCAACATAACGAACAACCAAATTATTTAATGAGACAAAAGAGTAAAGCAGGTGGTTCGTGGTTTTTAAAATCGAGGTCGCCTTATCAGGACATATCAATGTTCTGGCCAGGAAGACATTGCTGTATGTGGCTCGTCAACAATTCGCCAGGTGGCTTGAAGCGAAGCGCATCGCGTAACCGAGGTACCATCATACAACGATAAAACTTCGTCCAGTTGTTGTATCACGTACAAAAGTGCCTTGCTTACAGCGTGCACTTTCGTTTATGATCTTGTGATACTTGTGAAATAATAAGTACGACCTGATACTATTTATTTTACTCGGGTATATCGCTAACAGCCCTTCCAGTACCTGACCATCCGTCCGCCGCGCCGGTTAATTTCTCATGCAGGGCCCTGCCAGTACACCATCACCTTCTTCGTCATTTCGCGGCGATTTTCTAATCGCTTTCTTCATCAGTTCCCGGTCAGTTACAGATCAGTTCCCGAAAAAGGCAACGGCGGATCGCGGCCTGGCCTAACACCTGTTACATGGCGAACCTGATTTACGCTGGAAGGCCTGACCATGGCCCGATATTATCTAGGGAAGGTAGATAAAGGGCAATACTTATTTCCCGACTCAAATTTCCACACGAGGGGAAATTTCCGCACAATCGGCAGTTCGATGTGACCAATGTCTTTCAAGTGGAATAAATAGTGCACTTCTTTCTTCGGCTTCCGTTTCACTAATTCGGTTTTTTCTTTTGCTCCGAAGAAATAAAGAATTATGAAAAAATGCAAGAAAAGAAAAAACCGTGATATTGATACTCCGATGGGTGACCGCTTAGCCGCACGTGGATTTGCGAGTCGAACTACTGAGCGAGTGAGAGCGTTTTGCCGACTTTCCAATGGTGACACAACTGACAAAATTGAGTCAAAATTGGCTGCAATGGCACAGGTTTACCGCAGTTTCGCTATACCCTCGTGCAAACGCCATACATTAGTGCATTGGGAAAAGAGTAGCCATGAGCAGCACTCTGGACGGACCTTCGGCACTTGAAAAAAGTGGAGTGACAAACGTGACATAAAATTAAAAGCTATTGGATCCCAAAAGCTCAAAAGAGAATAGGAAGAAGCATTGGAAACAGATGAATATTAGAGAAAAAAAGATGTTTCGTTCAATCCACAGGTTTGGCATCACGATAAAAGCGATACGTATAATAAATGCGGTCGACTCGCGGAAAAGCATCACATACATGAAATACTCACCGCAGCTTCGTTAGCTCTAACCTCAGTATACTTTTTTTTCCCGTTTGTTCTTCTCGTTTTTGGACGCTTTATGAATTTTTACGAAACCAGAGCTGCGCTCACAAAGTACTTGAAACGAACCGCTGAAGAGACCACTCTGACGGACAGGCTGGACACCCGAAAACGCCTCCCTTGTACTCGCGCTTGACATGTGAACGTGTACATGGAAGCAACGTGCGCAGGCTAGGCCGACGCATATTACATTCACTCGGTGTCTTCATTAATATATATAACTGAAGCTTTGACGACTTTGCATCTTCGTCCTTCTGCCCATCGTGTGTACATATATTTACATAACGGATGCACTTGAAAATTATGTTTTATATATGTATGTATACGTATATATGGGGAAGGGTGATTTTTAAGACATTCGAATTCGCGAACCGGCCCCTGTGTGGGCAAGTTTTCTTCGTACCGTACATTATGTAAGCCCCAATCTCATGAAAATTACATTCACATAAACATAAGCATATTTATGCTAGTCGAATCAATTCTGGACACTTTTAATAGAAATTAGCTTTTTCATATTTACACAGAAAATGTATATTCTGCTACGCCGAAATGATACTGTAACGTTTTTATTTTAATCTATAATGTTTCTACTTAATATGTATTTGCGCATGGTTAGTTTTGTAAATGTTTCGATTTTATTAAATAATAAATTACAAAGGATCACTTACAAATTACGAATTGTTAAAAACATTTTAAGTGTCTGGGATTAATTCCGCTAATGTATGTAAAGGTCATTCCAAGAAGCGTGCGGTCCCTGAAATCAACGATATGCTCGAGAAACAAAAATTTGGAGCCGTGCTCAAAACAGGCAGACGTGCTGATAGCCAACATAACACAGATAATATGGGTTCAAAATATACTGTCCTCACACACGCACACGCCCACGCGCATAGTTTTCAGGGATTTAGTTGATGAGCACAAACCAAAGGGACTTATACATGTGTGGCGATTTTAATTTGTAACTCTCTTTATATATGCGCACTTGCATTATCTTATTATCCTCAAACGATATAACAAAAAGCATATCCAAGACTACCTGATGTATAATTAAAATGAACTTATTGTTAAATGATAATTAAATGAACTTAAATGGCCTCAAAGGACAATTAAAATGAAATGGGGTTAGGCAAGAAACACTTATCTGGAGCAAGAAAACAAATGAGTGCACATGAGACCGCATTTCCAGAAGTAACCATCTTGATATTTTTGCTTCACGGTGGGTCGAGTGGAGAACCGTTCGTTGATCAATGATGATTTTTTTAAATTCCAGACGTGGATGTTTCAGTAAAAGTTTATCTTCTCCCGTTATTTCTGCTACATCGTTTTCGAGAAAAAATCATATTGTTAATCCGGGCGACTTGACGCTAATGGCCGCCCTTACCGTGTCTGCCAGATATATTAACTGCGGCTAAATTGGCCGTTTTTCCAGGAGAACATGAGCTAAAATTCTAGGATTTTAATATTATTTTTTTTCGCGAAAATTATGTAGGAAAATCTACGAAAACGTCGAGGCTAAACTTTTATTGGGCACATCTACGTGTAGGAGAAAAAAAATGATTCTCTAACGTTTACCAGTGAAACAATCTTTGGATCTATAATCTCGTAATGAAGCGTGTGAATTTCGAATTCATGTTCGACGGTTCCCCACATACGATGTGTTCGGTAATTGGAGAAAATTAAAATAAAAAAAAAATTAATTTCAATAGCACACAGTAAAAACTGGTTATTCTCCACCAGGAATAGACCGCAGACGAAAACTTGTCCTTAATTTTTTTTAAATTTTAATGTTTTTAATTTAAACATAATTTTTTTTTGCGTTCACGTAACCGTGCTCGAATCGTCGAAAAATAAAATAACAAAGGCACATTGTTGCAGGGTCGGTGAATTCCGCAACTCTCTTGGTACGCCGGGAGTTAATCTCCGGGAGTTGGAAGGGTCAGAGAATCCGAAAGGGACGAAGTTTCAAGAAGCCCGAGTGCAAGGGGTAACATGGGGGTCGAGGAGTGCGAGAGGGAGGTCTCCACGAGGAAGGCAGGATCTCCGTGAAAGGAGCGAGCGAGTGCAAAAGGGATGCTCCTGTTGCAAACAGTTTCTACGTTGGCCACAATCCCTCTTATCACCAAAGACCACTGTAATTCCACAAGTACCAAGTACACTTCAGCCTGTAAACGTGGCCCGTGCACTCAACGGCCTTTATGTATATTTATCTTCAGTAACTATACAGACTTGAAGCATTCAGAGTCTTGTTTCTGTATGTGCAGTTATATACATACATATTTATTTATGGTTCAAAGTGCATTATGAACTGATTACTACGTTTGAGGGGAACTTACCTCTTCAGAATAGTCGAGGACAGAAATAAGCACCTTTCAAATTAAAAACCATCGCAAGTACTCTGCTAATGAAATGGCTATACACCTACTTTCTACCGAAGAAAAAAAACATTCCACGAAACGATAAAAAAAAACATTTTTTTCTAAATAATTGGTAGAAAAAAAAACTAAAAAAATTACCTCATTAACAAATAAGAAATTTGTCCTTTCGTGGGAGCGGAGGTTTTTTTCCTCTTTCAAAATCATACTTGTGCTTCTCAGGATTTAACCTTTTATATCACCGTGTGATAGTTATGTAACGACCCATCTAAGCCCTCACAAAATCCCGTATTGACATTTATTCCTTTTTGAAATCAATGTCACACGACGGCTACAAACCGTTCTATGGTTTTTTTTTAGTGCAATTCATGCAAACTCATGCAAGCGTTAGTTGGATCAAAATTGTGGGGATCCGCCTCAATCTTTCTCGCGTTTGCTTCGCTCCCATGCGACACGTAGCCGAAAAATATATTTCCCTACTCCAAAAACACACACGACCAAGTTTTAACACACACGACCAAAAACCTACATCAGAAGTGGGCATCCAACATCCGCTACTCGCAAATATTCACGTCATATAATTAATTTTTCAAATGTTTCTTAAATAAAGAGTTTTGTTACATCGTTTGAACCTACGGTTTGTATGGAACCTCGTAATCTCCATAAAATTTATTCGAAAATCACTTGTCGCGAGATTGTAAGATTCGAGTATGCGTAAAGTTTGCGATAATCGAAAAAATAAGATAAAAACGACAAGAACTACGTATTTGTTTGGGCTTGTTTGGGCTAGAAACAAGCAAAACGACGGCTTCAAAGCATTTTATACGTCATAAAGGAATGTTACGATATCATGTAACAGGTCTGTCACATTTCCTTTATTGCTTTATAACTGATTAAACTATTCAAAAATGAAATAATACGTGTTTTTTTTTTAATGATTCATTAAAACTTACCATTCATTTTTAGGGTGTTGAGGGATGAACGGTTAAAACAAATGAAAATCGAGTCCTTGCCCTAATCAGTCACCGATGTAGCGATATCATTTTTTTAGATTGATCTTATTGAGGATGAATCATTCGCTGAACTAACAATATTCCTTCGTCTCATCGAAAAAGTTATCGTATTTTTCATTCAAACAGACGAGAATAGAATTCTTTTCGATTTGTATATATTCCAGGTTTCCGAAACTCTAAAATTCATCCCGTTTTCAGGAATTCATTTTCTAAAATAGATGTGTTATGTGTATTCGTATATATGTATATCAACATATGGTTATGAGTACATGAGTGTGTATACAAAGTGCTGTCGATTCGTCGGACAGACCAGGACAATAAAGCGAGATGATGATTGCCTTGTGTCGTGATGGTTGGTTGGCTACTCCCTGGAACAATCGAGAGACCGACGGGAACTAGAGGGAATAGAAGCAGGCTATACACAGGAACGAGAATTGGGTCGTTCGATAGGAAAAATTGAAACTCACCGGTGAGACTATTTGTGGTGAACGAGAAACAGCGTAAAGCTGTAAGCGGACTCTCATAGGTCTGACGCAGATTGTCGTTACGCCTTGCGTGACACTCTCCTTTTGTTTCGCTCACAAAAACATTCACGGCCCTTTTTACCCGTCACGATCGCATCGTTCCTGCGTGTCAAGGATGTACACGGGATGACAAGTGGCACTCTCCACTGTCTCTAGCCTGGACGAATTCCCGAGTCGATCGTAAAACGAAACGTTACAAAACAGTTCGTTTCCTTCGATACCGGTGTCGTTAAAACGGGGGGGGGGGGGGGACATTGCGGTCAAGTTTGCAAAAAAATTTTGTTATACTTATTTCTTCGTTGCTTGCTGCAATCAAAAATTCGTTTTTTTAAGCTGTATATTGTTAAGATGGATCATGAAAAACATTGGCAAAGGAAAAATGAACAATTACGTACTCGATAGTTGTTGAAACTGTTGTCAGTTATTTTTCGAAAAAAAAAAATAATGATTCAGATGTCAGAGTGTGTGTTTTTATCGTCGCTAAGTTGAGTTTCTTTGGGATTTCCAATTAGCTCCACGAAAGTTAATTTCCTCACCTTTTTGGGTTACAGTTTCCAGTGGTAAATTGACCTGACCTTATTGTCTCGAAAGAAAAGTATATTCGATAGGTACAGGTCCTTTCTATAGCAATTAAATGGCTACTGTAAAAATTAAAAGTCATTTTGTCGAGCCGTTTCTAAGAAAAGTTTCGAAAACTTTTCATAGATTTCTTTCATGACCGAATCGTGCGTTATTTTGTTTTCAGTTTTTACGCATTTCCAATGTATGTCTTTCGAGAAACGAGACTCCGAACGATCGAAGTGGTGGCAGAGCAAATAAGGATGTGGTTTTTTTTTGGTTGGTAAGGCCTCTTTCAAGATTTCATTCGGTGCCGTTTCTTATCGCGCTCTCTTTCTGCATCGTTCCGCCACGAAATTTCTGCGGAGGACCTACTTCGCGAGGAAAGCCCCGTCTTTTCAGCGAGCCAACCCGACGAATTCCCATGCGATAACCTCGGCTCTAATAACCATATACTCGTGTATAAATATATATACGTATAGACACATACACACACACGATTATGAGTGCCGTCTACCATAGAAAATTCGCCGCTTCTTCGAGGATTTATATTCTCGCCGGTGTTTCGCGAGGATGAGAGTGTCTGGTGAAAAAATGTTCCGTCGTACCACCGTAAAAATACTGGGAATCCCGCTCGACTGCAGATTTTTCCACTGAATATTTCATTTTATACGACACAGTAATATCAAATCTATTCTTTGAAAAATTCTGCAGCTTTCCCAGTGCCTACGGTCCTTTTAACAACAATGGACACGTTGATTTATTTATTTCGGTATCACCGTTATCGCACGGTTTCCATATCGCCGTGAACGTGAAATAACAGTTGATGAACAGCAAACGATGTTCCGGTCTCGGATTGTCTTTTCAAACGGCTCGGGAAAAAAGGGAGAATCAACGAATCGAGTTGTTTGTGCAACAGAAGCCAATCGAAGAGCAACTTTACCGGGTTAAAAGTTTTCGGATGAACTGCGATGATCACGTAGTAACAACAAAAATGAATAGGTAGAGATACGGGGTTAGGAATAATCTGGCCATTCGATTTGCACAAATTGACTTTCGGATGGCCATTTTTCCAGATAGAACTCCTTCCGCGATCTTTAGATTAATATTGATAATACGGTACACGATTTTTCTAGTGACTTATTGTTCATTTGGCGTAACTAAAGCGATTTTATCTAAAAATCACAGCCGGGAAAGAAGTTTTGCACCAATCGGTTGCTGACTGAAGAAACTGTGATCCGCGGATGTTTACATCGACAACGACATTGCCGGACCGATTGGATTAAGGAATATAAATTGATCCCAAATTATTGGAGTACACAATGAAAACTGATCAAGCTCGATGCACAGTTGTCAGGATAGCAGGCACATTTTTCAATCTTTGCTCAAATAGAATTAGCAGAGTCTTGTTCGATGAAAAATCGATTGATGGTCACGATTTTTCTAGTCCCATCTTTGCCTAACAATTATTCTCACCAGAAAATCGATATTTCTCTAAAAATCACAATGAACCGAAAGTTTGGCTTCAATCGAGTTCTGGTTTGAAAATTCGTGATCAGCGAAAGATTTTACACAAACAAAGTTCTTGCCGAATTTATTGGACTGAAGAATTGAAATAGTTCCTAACCGATTACCATTGTTATGAGGATTTTTTTTTGGAACCGTCATATCTATGGGTGTTTTCGGGGAATTTAATTGATTGGAACGACAAACCATGAATTGCTTTTTATATGAAGATACTTACCCTTATCTAAAGATGATTTCGACGACATGTGGGTTGACATAATGTTGGATATAGGTGCTTTTTAATTCGAATCTCTTTAAGTTCACCAGATAATATAGATCCCATGTGTACGGTTCACAAGCGAATTCATGCAATTCATTGATAATTAAAAAACTCAGACCAGGTGCTCGAAATCGTAAAGGTGTAGTGGGCAACCGTGAAAGCGGTACTTTTATTGATTGAAACAAACTTTTCAATGAGCGCTGGATAAGAAATTTTCCAACTTCGAGAATTGAGTTTATGTTAAAGAGGAAGCGCTTTGACCAGCGAAGAGTAAAAGGAATCTTAGATGTAAAGAGAAGTATTCCATTTCGATCAGGTTACTACTTTAAATCAATGTTGGGGCGAAGCAATTAATTTGAGAGGAAAAACGAGGCCACGGTGTTTATATACAGAATATAAAGGGGGATACCTGAAGATCGAATTAGGTATTTAAATATCGGTCCTTGAATGGATACAAGATCTGAGGCATGATGAAAAATCGTAAAAGTAAATTATATAATAAATCAATTATCTGAAGAAGGTAGTGTTCCATAGTCCTTGGGAGTTTTTCTTTAAACGCATACCTCCATATTCATAAGTCGTCAAAACATTCATGACGTTTGTACGATATAGATACAACTATCTAGAATACAGATCCTATGAACGATCTAAATGTTGCTGAGGCTAATACGAGGGAAGCTTATAAGACTGCCGCTAGGTGGAGGCGCCCTGTGTCGTTCTCGCAACTGAAGCATGACAACTTACAAGGACTTGCTGGTTGGATCGGAGCCAGAGTCAATGATAATAGTATGGTCACTAGTGTTGGCCTGTAGACATTGACGTAGATCATTTTAGCTGCTGTTGCCTCATGTTATCGATCCCGGTAGTAAAAATCTTTGGAGGCAATGAAATTCCACTATGAAGAATGTTTATAATTGATGGAACGTTAAAAGCACGCGCATCTACTTCATATTCTCCACAAGGAAATACGTTCTGCATGATAGCCTCCAGTAAAATATGCATGGATTAATGTTTCAACAAAGCGAATTATGGTAACGAATAGACATGTCTTGTCTTTATCCTTTTCGTTCCATCCCTCGACAATTTGTAAGAACCTTTGTATTTTCCTTGGGTTACCTCATCCCATCAAAGAAACGTGACACAAGTCTTCGCTTTCTTTGGCATCAACTGAACGTGATGTGAAGCGAAGACGACATTGTTATCGGAACGGAAAAAAACATTCGATTCTTTTCTCTTCTCTCGATACATGATAACGTGTTGTTACATCGTAACCATAGATTTCCAGTTTGTCAGATGTTTTTCTGTGATACGTTTTCCTCGTTGAAAAACTTACAAGATCGAATGTACTAACGCCGTATATTAAAGACGTCGTAAGTTTAATACATCATTGTTCCACGTGGAATGCAAACTAAGTGCATTATCCAATATCATTACTTCGTAGAGGGAGCCACGTTCACGCGAGATTTTTCTCTCGATCCTCATCTCTCAAATAAAACTCGATATTTGGATAGATATCGACAAATAGTGGTCGCAAAAACTGTGATTGACGAATTACGCGATCCCATTTTTATTTTCATTGGACTCTTCAGAATGAAAAATGGAATTTTCACATCCAATTGATTGACCGTTTGCAAATTTTCTGTGCGTATTCGTTCTCGATTGATCGAGAATTTTACTTTACTTCTTTTTATTCCTCATCTTCCTTCGTATGCCCTTGGGCCTTTTAATGCGTTTGCGAAAATGCCTGCGAAAACAATTGCCCGAATGACAATTTCTTTAATACAATTTCCCAAAAGCAATTTCCCCGAAAGAATTATTTCCTGAATGAACAATTTCCTGAACATAGTTTAGCGAACGGACAATTTCTCGTACACAATTTGCCGAATGAACAATATCTCGAATAAAATATCCCGAATGGACAGTTCCCCGAATGGACAATTTCCCGAATGAACGTTTCTCCGAATTAACAATTCCTCGAATGAAACATTTACCGAACAAATATTTTCGACGATTTTTTCCGAAAACCACCCGTACATCCGAGGTGCCCTGTGCCCATGCCAGTATTCCACGGACCCCACAATTCGCACAAAACGTCTAATATATGTAATAAAATTTTAAAAATTCAAAAAGAAAAAAAACAAAATAATTTTTTAAACGGAGACAGAACTCACCACGTCCACGTCGTTGATGCTGGCTTATGCTAAGTGTGGGAACGTATATTTCCTGCGCCTGCTAATGCCGGAATCAATAACAGGAAAATTAATGAAAGGAAAATTCGACCCGAGAATATTGGTTTCCCGAAAAAATCGTCGAAAATATTTGTTCGGGAAATGTTTCGTTCGAGGAATTCTTCATTCGGGAAATTGTCCATTCGAGGAATTGTTCATTCGGGAAATTGTCCTTTCGGGAAACTGTCCATTCGGGGAACTGTGGATTCGGGATATTATTCGAGAAATTGTTCATTTTTGAAATTGTTTTCGGGGAATTGTTCTTACGGGAAATTGTTTATTCGGGCAATTGTAATCGAGAAATTGTCATTCGGGCAATTGTTTTTCGAGAAAATTTCCGCGAAGCCTTTAATGATCCGAACTTTACTCCTTAATCCGAACTTTACTTCATTTTTACTCCAGCTTTCTGCTTCGCTATTTTCGCCTCCTTAACGGGTTATACCACTATTTTATACCTATTTTTCCCAGCGCCGTGGTAGTGTAACGCTTTAAATACCCTCCTGAAGCTACCGAGTTTTCAGTCTACCAGAAACTACCTTCCGTTCAGCACGTGGCACGCATAAGCTGCTGCGTGGCTAAGCGGTCACCGATCCGACTATTAGCCCAGGCCCACGCTGTTTAACATATGAGATCAATGCAGCCACAAACCGAAGCCGCCTCTACTACAGTGTCTCGTTTGTTGCTGAAACATCATTGTGAGAAAAATTCACGCGAATTCATGCGTTTGCGAAAGATTGCGCTTGAAATGTATCCAAGGAGCGTATCAATGCGGATTAGAACGTGGTCGATGTCTTGTACGCGCAAGGGTGTTCATGAAGATAACGATAAATCAATATTAGCAGTATTGTTGATCACGATTGCGTTGGTCGAATGGAGGGATATGGGGAGGGTGTCTGTATAGCTTTATCACCGTCACGATGGTCTGTTGATTCGTGATATGTACCCTCGGTTTACACGTTCTAGGCAGAGATACAGGATATTCTATCCATACTGGCACGCGCACCTCCTCCTCTCCTCCTTACATTTTTTATGTCGTACAAATAACGCGTATTAAGTGATAGGGAAAGCAAAGTTGGGGAGATCGAGGATAACAGTAATTGAGGACTGTGGAAACTAATACGGCACGTCCTAAATGTCACTTGTGTCTCGACAGTTCGTAATGTCTACTTTTATAACGTGACATATGTAATTAACGGGTATACCGAAGTTTTACTGAGATCGATATTACGTATTTGATCTTTTGGCGACAAACAAACGAGGTTCGTTTGAGTGAGGAATGATGTACTTGAATTATTGCCTCTCCATTGGTTTTCGATCATTCCTCTACTTGCCACATGGTTCATAATCCTAAATTTCATCACAGACAAAAGTCTTATGGATATTTAAATAATGAGCTAATTTGGCGATTTATTTGGGAAAAAGTTTCTCCGAAATCACTTTGAGAAAACATCCTTAGGCTTTTTTTTTTGAATGGAAAGTAAAACCTGCGATCGGCGGTCCGATTCCATAGTTCCGATATAGACTCTTCCTGGGGTTCATTTGCATTTGGAGCAGCATCAAAATAACGTGTTGTACAGTCTGTTTGACAAGAACGTGTATGGCGAAACCCAAAAACTATTTGGGAGTACGCATGAAAAAAATGGACACATAATACATCATATAAACCATGATGCTTTATTATTAATAAGTGGTCCAGTCGCCTCGACCATTAATAATCGCCTGGCATCTTCCAGGCATACTTTCTACTAATTTCATGGCATCATCTGGTGACAAAGACCTCCATACGAGTCGAATTTGTCGGAACAATTGCTTGACGTTCCAGATCTTTGGCGTCTATTGGTGTGAGTAGACCAGTAGATTGATGGAAAAACGTGCCTATAAAGAAGCTTCGATCGAAATAATTGCGTTGTCCTAATAGCGGTCCAAACTTTCGTTCGCTGAAGCGAATCTTCTTTCGACGTGTTTTTCGGACAATAGCGTTTCGTCTGTGACCAAGGTCTGAGGACAACTGACGCTTTCTGTACAAAGCATCCTGGTAGAATGGTCCCGCTACCTTTTCGCGCTCTAATATACCCTCTGATGGTTTCCAGAAAAAATGTAGCCATACACGCTTTTGTCAAATAGACTGTAAATATGCATAACACATTATCCCATAGCGAGCTTAAGTAATCTCATACGACAGATCGGTGTTAAGGTTCATGAACTGTGGGTGGGACATTCAGGTATGACTTTTTTACATTCCAACCAGGACGGAAGACCATTTCGGAGTTTAAAGGTTTCAACCGAACGAGAAAAAGAAAACGAATGAGCGAGAATGATACAAAGAGAAAGAGATAGGGAGAGATGGAGAGCTTAATGGATTCAGGGTGAAAGCTTCGTGCGTGTGCGGACCGCCCTCTGTGAGTAATAGTATGTATCACGGGCGTCCGATCCAACTACGTAAACCCAAGTTTAGACTGCGGAGGTATGTTTTTCCTTAAAAAATACCTCACTGTGAGTAACATTACCGGAGTTACGGTCACGATGTATAAAGCTTCGTGCACAAGAAAAATCTAGGTCGGAATGGTGCATCTCGTGCGCAAGGCTTAACAGGCATGATTTATTATTATTTCTGTTGTCTTTTTCGCACAGGACAGACTTACCTTGCAAACAAGCTATTACTTTGAAAATTTCAGCCGTTAAACTTCTTCGAGACACTGTGTAATTTTTCTGACACCTTTATACGTATATGCTTCATGTTTTTTATTGAAATCCTGGTGCAAGAGCCCCATTACGCTTTTTATGTGTCATCTTTTAACGTTACATTTCCTTCGATGTCATTTTTCATGACCTGGTAGGTCATGAAAAGATTTTCGGCACGTCTAGTCGTGCGATAACGGAATGGAGAAAGAAGCTTACGGTCGTAGCATCGTTTTTTTTCAATTGGAAATTGATTTCTTTTTTTGCTTCACGTGGGCGATCGTCGAAGCCAAACACCGATTTGGTGTTCACTACTGTCGATTCTTCATTTTAATTAACATTAGGAAATATACATAAATGAATTAATATTGACGAAAGTTATGGAATACTTGTCACCGGCAACAAAAAGATTGTGTATTTTCTCCATTTTTTTGTATCCTTTCCATTGCGTTCTTTTTTTAAATTCTCTAACGATAATGCGGTGAAAAGCACGTAAACAAAGGTAAGCGCGTATGGATAAACGGAAAGCTCGCGCTAATGCTCGCACAGTACTCGATGCCTTATCTGCAAAAAAACGTTGGGTAATTAGGAAATGGGGAAAAGAAAACAAAAGCTCGTTTTCTCTAACGAACAGCAAATGTTCCGGCCGTAAGGTGTAAACAAACATGAAAAAGCGTGGAGCGTTACGCATTTAAATGAAAAGAAAAAAGAACTAACAACCCTTTCCGTAGTTTTGCTCATTTGCAGTTGGCTAAAACATTAACTGAAATAGCTCGGTTCGTAAAGCATTTAATTAGCTAAAATGGAATATCCGGTTTACCGAAATGGATATACAGTCGGTCGAAAAAGTTTGCACACGCCGCACAAACGAATTTATTTTATAATGATTCATCATCTTTCGCAAGTATCCATATATTAATATTTCTATCTTATAATGAAACAAAATAATGCTGAGCAAAATATAAAAACGAACCAGAAAACGGTGACCTCAGAAGGAAAAAATGCAGGTTTATAATGTAGACTTAGTTTTAGCTGTAGTTTCTTTCTGGTCTTATGATGATTAATGATCGGTGGGCCCATTCTTAGCCTTCAAAATTTCACTTTAGCGCTTTTGCATGGAAGCGACCAGATTGAATGTCGTTGATGGCTCAATTTTATCCGACTCTTCCCTAAGCTTGTTTTTAAGCTCTTCTTTCTTTCTGGTCGCGTGTTTTTTCTTCATTCTGTTTCCGTGAGGCACTTTTACAGCTCGTGTACTTATAGCGGTCCAACAAGTCCAGAATATTCACACGAGTTTTAATTAGTCGAATTTTGTCGAAGATAGCCGAAAGAGATTCCTTTTGTCTCATTGCCAAGTCTCTCAAACCATTATTATCCCCCATTCCTTACTAAACTATCGTAGTGGATACTGATAAGTACCATCTTCACCACGTCAAAAGGAAAGAAGAAAAGAAACAACCCAAACATGGTGAATGGTTCGAAGATCGGACAGATATAATTTATTAACCCTGATTGAAGATAACATTGCTTATTATTTCATTCTGTAAAAGGAAAGCATTGTATTATTGCTACGGCGACAAATGCCTTTCGTCGTGCACAAAATTTTGTCGTCTAAACGACGACAAGTAAACAGAGATATCTCCATTTGGGGAAGGCAACAACGATTTATTTTCAGTTATAACTAACAAACTTAAGAAGCATTGTCCATTGTAATCTCAGAATTATCAGACCGTGTATATTTCTCTACGTAATTTTGAATTTATTAATTATTAATGAATTTTACGATATTGGAATATTCTTCTCATTGTAACTACGATAAGAGGTAAAATTATCCACATAAATCGATTTATGAAACACCCATATGAAAAAAGAGAAATAAGTAAAATAATTTTGAAAAAAGGTTTATTCCACACTTAAGAGTCGAGTGCGCGTGCGTAACACAATTTCTTGTAATAAAAGTACAGAAAAAGAAAATTTCTACGCGAGACTGGTTTTTTCCGGTATATTGGCGTAAAATCGATATCGCGCAGAGTGGCTTGACACAATCGAGGAGAGAGCACAGAGTTTTGGCGAGGACTTGAATGAATACATACACATACGTATATACATATGTATATACAGTTGCGTGCAAAAGTTTTGGGCCATCCTATTTTTCAGGCATATTGCATTTAAATACGACGGTGGGGAAAAATAAATGAGCTATGACAACACGGATTCACTTATATTTTAAACAATTAACTATATACATAGATATTGTTCTCAAATATTTGATTGTCTATCACATTTTATTTAACGAGCGTGCAAAAGTATTGGGCCACATACTTTTGCGTGTGATAAACATATCAAAATTTGTTGAAAATAATAAAACGCGATTCGACCGTTTTCACTTGACTCAGTGCTTTGTTGTTATGTACTTAGCTGCGGTAACTGCGGCACATCGACGAGGCATGGACGTTACTGATTGTCAGATCCGTTCTTGGGGCAAGTTTTTCCACTCATGTCGCAAATGATTTCACAATTCCGTCTTGTAGAATGATATTTGCTTCCGAGACGATCTTTTAGGTCTTGCTACAAATGCTCAATCGGATTTAAGTTCGGTGATTGCGACGGCCAGTCGGGAAGGCGTATTTCTCCTCTTTGAAGAAAATCTTTTACAAGACGTGAAGCACATAGTCTTGCAATATATTTATGTATATTGTAGCGTCCATATTGGCTTGAAATTCTACCAGCGGACCAACGCCGTCGTCAGAAAGCGCTCCCCAAACTTTAATGTTCCCGCCACCGTGTTTTTCGATAGTAATTTCATACCTTACGTTGAATCTGGTACCTGTTGGACGTCTCACGTACTTCCGACCATCACTTCCGAATAGTTAAAATTTGGATTCGTCGGAAAAAAATACTTTTCGCCAATCTGATGCCGTCCAATGCTGATATTTTTTTTGCAAAATTCAATCTAGCCTTTTGATTCTTATTACTGATGAGTGGTTTTTCTACGCCAATGCGCCAAATCAGTCCAAATAGCTTTCAGACGTCAATATATTTCGAATAACGTCGGCATGATTTTCACTATGTAATTCTCTCGAAATGCCTGCTGCAGTATTTCGTGAATTCATAGCGCTCTTTCTTTTTATAATTTTGTCAACATATTCTGTAATTTTTCGCGATCTACCACTTCGACTTCCAATGGATAAAGTAGTCGCAATATCGCGAGAACTTTTTCCTTCTGAAGAAAGTTTTAACACGATTTACGGACCTCAATATTCGTGTGTTTTACCATCGTGGTAGACATAATACTGATTTTTCATTGCCATGCATGTTTTGAAATTAGTACGAAAGAAAAGGCAAACAAAATGTGCGTACGGAGCCCGGCGAGATAGCGGCCCGATATTTTTGCACACCGACGAAACTCGTTTGACGCTGTACACAAATAATACGCCATACAAAAAAATAATATATCACGATTTTACACAATTTATCACAAAAATAATAGATCATAATTTTATCACTTTACTCAAAAAAATAGGGCGGCCCGAAACTTTTGCACGCCACTGTAACTGTATATATATGAGGCATTCCACGCCATTTCACCTAGCCCGTGACCCCGAACATTTTTTTAATTCCTGATTTTTTTTTTGTAAAATTGTACCTCATGAAAGGAATATCCACACAAATTTCTAGATTTTTATTTCTTCTCTTTTAGGACTTATAATTTTCCAAAAAATGTCGATTTCGGAAGTTATGGAAACGGAAAAAATGATATATCGACAAATGTCGATATATCATTTTTTTCATTTTGAAGCATACTTTTGTTAAAAAATATGAAAACAATTATCAATTATCAATGTTAACGTTTTTTTGCTTCTAAAGTGAAAACTATTTTTTTAAAGATGATTGCCTTTTTTTATTTTTTTCAAAAAATTCTCTAAAATAGAGTGACCCATTATATGATTTTTAAGACTAGTCTCATCGTGGGCCCATTTTCCCTTCTATTTTTTTCGGATGAATATTTTTTTTGAGAAGAGTTTTTATCATTTTAATGTCCAATAATGCTATTAATGATTTTGTGATTTCCAATTCGGTTTTGACAGGCCTGAAACGATTTATTTTGAATTTATGTTGAACTTAACGAAAAAAAAAATTATTTAAAAAAATTGATTTTGAATGAAAAAACATTTTGTTTTGTTGAATTCAGTACAAATTAAAAATAAACCGTTTCAGGCCTGTCGAAGCCGAATTGTAAATCACAAAATCATAAATAGCATTATTGGAGATTAAAATGATAAAACTCTTCTCAAAAAGTATGATAAAATCAAAAAAAAAGAAGGAAAAATGGGCCCACGATGAAACTAGTCTTAAAAATCATAGAACGGGTCACTCGATTTTAGAGATTTTGTTGAAAAAAAAAAATAACAAAGGCAATCATCTTAAAAAAAAATAGTTTTCACTTTAGAAGCAAAAAAATCGTTAACATTGATAATTGTTTTCATACTTTTTTTAAGCAAAAGTATGTTTCAAAATGAAAAAGAAGATATATCGACATTTGTCTCAATTATTTCAGGAGTTATCAGCGTTTAAACGTTTCCAAAACGTCCGAAATCGAATTTTTTTGGAAAATTATAACTCCTAAAAGAGAAGAGATAAAAATCTAAAAATTTGTGTGGATGTTATTCCTTTCATGGGGTAAAATTTTACAGAAAAAAATCAGGAAAATCAAAAATGGTCGGGGTCACGGGCCAGGTGAAATGGCGTCGAATGCCTCATATATATTATTTCCTGAGTTTCAACGTAAAACCTTGCGGGGTTTTACGTATTACCCTTTTCAATTGAACCTTTTCCTATCACTTCTTATCCGTACTTCGCTAACGTAACCCAGCTGTCGTTCCGTTCACAGCCGTCTTAAGGTAAGTGTCCGCAGGTTGGTATCGAAGGCAATCATACGGATCGCATAAAATGGATTTTACTATTCTCTGTATAGTTAGTCAGACAAGTGCGTTCACTGATCTGCACCGGACGGATCTTCTTCGTCAAGAAGAGCAGCAAACTTGGAATGAGACCTACGAAAATACTGGAAGAATTTTACATAGTCGTTTACCTAATCAGGAAATAGGATATGATATTATCCGTAATGCGATGTCTTCTTGAATATGTCATGAATTCATATTTTCCCTTCCTTTTTTTCTTTCTTTCTTCTTCTTCTGCCAACAAGCATACAACCACGACAAGCTCTTCGTTACTTTCCATTTTGGCTCGCACACACTATTCGTCCGCTCGCTACGAATCGAATCGTGTCCGCACACACGAATTCGAATGCTACTGTTCAAAATCCGATTGCCAATGGCCGTGGTGTCGGCAATCCGAATGCTGCGGATACAGTGTACGCACTACCCGTCACTACGGCTAATAAATCCGTTCGATGCGATCCGTACGCTGCGTTCGATGTCGACCTGTGAACTTGCCTTTAAGCTACACCATACCGCGTTTCTACATCATACCGCGTTCATGCCGTGAGTATGGAGAAACTTTGAAAAACCCGTACCGTTAGAGACGGCCCCATATACTTCTGATTCTCCGGTGCATAGACTTTAACTCAAGTATTTACATCAAGGTTTCAGAAGTAGTGGCCTTCCGTTCACTGGTTGATGCGCGAGCCGGTGAACGGCTAACATGGGCGGTCACCCTTCCGAGTATCGGCTATGCTCAACGCTGCTCAACTCGAGGGACCGCTGGAGCTGAACCCCAATCGCCCATCCACCAGTGTCGTTTATATATGGTCTGAATACGGTCAAGACGATAAACGTAAAAGGTTGTACCGACATCATCCATCCATCTGTTTCCACTTGGTTGGAGTCACAAGGTTTTTCACATTTCAGTGATCCTCTTACTGGCATACTTGAGCTGGGAAACAAGCTCATCGATTTTCTATGATACGCTAGTAAACGCATATACGAATGTGTGCATTCTGGTGTGCACCATTAATTCTCGACTTACCTGGCATTCGTATGTACCATTGTCCCTCTCCTGAACGTACTTGATCTGGAGTGTCCAATCGTCGGAGCCCTCGGGATGCAGAGCTTGGAATCTCTCGTCGTTCGTGTACGTGAACAAGGAGCTTGTCAGAACGTGCCAATCGCGTCGACGTATCCAGGATATCTGGGTAGAAGAGACGAGAAGAAAAAGTAGAAAAAGGAAAACAATATATAAGATTAGCGAGCTTTATGGCTTTTCATTTGTTCAGTGTTTGCAAACAGCGTATATACTATTCATATAATGAAAATATATAAATATATGATATGTAGAGTCATATATATATCATATAGACATATATTTACGTGTGTGTATTTGAGTCTCTATATACATATATATATATATATATAAATATAAAAGCGAAGGTTATTTTTGAAGCTATTCGATTTTGAGAATCGTTTTCAAAGGCCATATGGACCATCTTACATAGATATAACGCCTTGAAAAAGTCCTGACCCCATATATATAAATATATATGTATCAGTCGTATGGCGAGGGATCCGGCATCGTATGCAGGGATTGGTTTTCCAGTAGTTGGTAGTTGTATTCGACTGGAGAATACGCGTTCTATATATCAAACGTCACGAAGTGCAAAGGACGTAACTCATATGGATTGGGCACGTAAGCCTTTGCGGATTACGCCATTTTGTCCAACAGTAAATAATGTATACATATACATTCATCCGTGATTTTATATATAGATGCATACATATATTTTTATAAATATGAAAATATATAAATATATATATCGAAACCCATAGAATTCCTGTAGGATAAGCGGGAATATGGTTGTATATGAAGATTGGTGTAGGGGAGCGAGAGAATAGAATGGATCGTTCTAAAAAGATTATATATATATGTATATGTATGACCTTTTTGGAACGATCTATTCCATTATATATATATATATATATATATATATATATATATATATATATATATACCCAGGGTGAGGCACATAAAGTGTTACTGAGCAATAGCACTCAAACTATTGATCATATCCAAAAATGTTTCAGACAAAAGTTTCAGTGTTCGAGAAGGCCGTCATACTGGACCACCCTATTTTTTTATCGGTGGAGGCGCTGAAGTTACGTCAAGGTCACCTCCACTTTTTTACATGGAACCATGTATTTTTTTTCGCCTGACATTATTACCGATTTTAAGACGAATTCAGCGACCTATAACACAAGGTCATTCTAGTCACGCAAAGTATGAAAATAGTCGAAAAATCGAAAAATATCGGAATAATCACTTTCAAAGGATCCACTAAGCTTGGGTTGGGTCTACCTACAGAAGATGCTCGAAGTGATGACCCTCGGCGTCTAAACACTTGTAAATACGCCCGACCACGCCTGACGACATGAAAGAAAGAATACGCCGAGCATGTACCGAAATTGCACCACAAATGTTGGCTGAAGTTAGACGGTCTTTTCATCAGCGAATTAACAAGTGCTTACAAGTCGAGGGATTTCCGGGATTTCCGGGCCAACGAAATCGTATGGCGTATCGTATATGACTTTCGAATCAATTAATTGATATTTGAATGTTTGGAAAATATTCGGGGCACTTGAAGAGTTACTCCTAATTGTCACAAGGGGAAAAGGGCGATATTCGACAATCTTTTTTTGTGACGTCAATGTATTTTTTTTATTATAAATAATATATCAATTGAAAGTAAACTCTTTGAATTTATCATACATTTTTTCATTAAAAAATATCTAAAAATATTGGTGATGCAGTTGATCTGGGGAAACTTTTTTTTTCGAAGTGCCATGCGGTCAGCACGATATCTCCGAAACGGTTCATCTGAAATTTAAAAAAAAAACCAAAAAGATTCTGTTAGCAGATCAGAATACGGAGTTCGTGAACGAAAGATTTTTCATTTTAATTAATTTTTCTAATTTTATTAGGGAAAAACAAAAATCTTTAAGGTCGCAAATCGCGAGCATTTTGTTGAAAAATCGAAATTTGGAAGAGTTCTTTGTTTCCAAACTCCGTATTGTCATCTGCTAACAGAATTTTTTTGATTTATTTTTGATTTCAGATGAACCGTTCCACCGATATCCGGCTTACTAACAGAACCTTCTAAATTTTTCGATGAAAAAATTGTAAAGTAAGTTAAACACATATACTTTATAATATATTGTTTATAAAAAAAAATGCATTGACGTTGTAAAGAAATATTGTGGAATATGACCATTTTTCCCGGTGCCAATAAAGCTTAACTCTTTAAAAAAAACAATCGTGCTCGTCTCAAAGCGTAAGGAGCATCGGGATAATTCAGAAATGACGCAGCTAAATTAGAAAAAAAATTAAATATAAAATAATCTAAATCTGCTTGGGAGTTGAAAGTTCACAGACTGTTGCTCGTTTCTTATATTCGAATTGCTTTCTTACTGATCAAATTGAGCATGTGACATTAGCAGAACGCGCGCGCTCGAAAAATTTCAATTTCTGTCTCGTCAGCGACTCGATGCTAATCCCACAGAATGCTTGCACCTTCGTTCTCTCATTTCGTGCCACTGTTTTTTTTTTCTTCTTTCTACCCTGTTATGTTAATTTGCATTACATACACCGTTCGCGATACGAAGACGCGGGGACCAGACAATATATATATATATATAGAAAGTAATTAATTTAATCTCCGCCGCAGACCTGCGGCATTACAGTTCGTTTGAATAATAATTGTCCGAATGGTCTCCGATAATGAAATAAGCCGTTAAAAAGGTCGAACGCGCTGCTAATTATACCCGGGGTTTAAAACGGCGCGTCGGAAAATCTCGTGATTTTCGTGATTCGTGTACAAGCTATGATGAAGTTTTGGAGTCTCGGTTCGGAAAAAGTTTCGAGCTTGCAAACCATACTGAGTTTATCGGGATATCAAGATTACCGGGAGAAATTTTGTCCGAATAATCGACACTACTTTTGCGAGGCTGGTTTGGAAATAAAAAAAAACCGTGCCAAGGATCAACGAGACTTTGGCTCGAAGTGTTTAAACAACTTTCGTTCCTCGACTCTGGAAGCACGAGTGTTCGAATCGTATGATTTTGCTCTCAGATTCGTTTTCCCATTACGCGAAGCACGAAAACCCAAAGTTTGGAAATCCCGGGCTCTTCGACTCTGTATATCACGGAAACAAGATGATGAATGGGTGCAATATATTTTTTCCTCGCAATATCCCGATTGGTTTCTAGTCACGCGGTGTAGAAACGATCGCAGATGTTTTTAAATACTTGCCGTGTACTATCGGTCTAATTGGATCAAAAAAATGCTGCTTTATACGTTTTTAATTCTAGAATGTGGACAATCCGCATTGACGTAAGAAATCAAATAATAAAATGATTGAAAAAAATCTTGCACATCAAAATTCCGAAAAATAGGACCTTTGTCACTTGAAATCATCATTATTTTATTTTTCAATATTTTTTGGTAAAATGTATAGGTGATACCCTTGAGATCTGGAACTTTTGGATAACAAATAGTCACATTGTGGACGTTCCAGAAAATGTATTTTTTCTGTGATCAGAAATGAGCCAGCTCGCGAAAAATATTTTTCGAACGGCTGTCACTGACAAACTGACGATGCAGTTCAAAAACTGTTAGTCCCGACGTAAAAAGGGATCTTCAAACCTTCGATCGAGGGGCGGCTTAGCCATATTGGATGCTAAGAACGTACCGTTGTTCGTTCCCAAATTTGGAGGTTAATGTTCGTTGGTATACCAGCGTGGGCTTTCATGATCCCATCTCGTTTGCTTCCCGGTTCGTGATTTTCAATTTCTCAAAAACCAGCCCTCGGAGTGTCGCCCTTTTTTCCTTACCAGGGCACTGTCGTCTCGCATTTGCACAAGGGCACGGGGAAACTGCGAAAACCTGTAGCAGTGAAGCCGGCTATATTTGCACTCACGGTCCATTGTGTTTACCAACGGAGAAGTGCTTTTCACTCGGTAGCTGACGCACAGGCTAATAAGTGATGATCCATCTAAGTGATGGCCCGGGCTAATGCTGCTTGACATGGGAAATCGCCGTAGCTGCGCAACGTCCACGCGGCCACTGCTGTAGTTTACGGTAGTTTTTTTTATCAGGATTTTTAATGGTGTTTGAGACACTACGAAAAAAATGACGTTGCTCTGCGCAAGGTCGGGTCTTACATGCAGAATATTCCAATTAATTGCTATCACAATTAACACTCGTTCCAAGTTCCGAAAAAATCAAGCAAACGTGGTTCAGTCAAGAGGTCCTAAGGATAATTTCTTTTCGTCTGGAAAGTTTAATTTTCTCTTCGTTCACAGACGCAATTTAATTTGACGTGAGTAAAGAAGAACACCATTTTGGGTAAAAAAAATATGACAAGGACAAAAGAATCGCGAGCAGAACTTCGATGATATTATTCGATTCCTATTCCCGTTTATCCTTGTTATCCTTCTATCCGTTTATTGGCAAACTGGTTGAAAAGTGTTTCGCGATAAATATAGGGATTAAGAAGGCTTCGTGCTCTTCCGGGTTGATTAAATCTACTTTTTTAAACGTTTCTTTGATTATTATATGTACATATTAATTAACACGCCATTTCAATCGACAATCAACGAAATCCACGACTCGCTTGACTCGCAATTTATTCGATGTTAATTGTTTCACAATACCGCCATCAAGAACGCTTATATAATCTAGTTTCATATTTAACATCGAATTCAAACGAGAGTATCAATATTTGTTTGTAGGAAGAAAAATGCAAAGAAGAGATACACAATGTCCTGATTATTGAAAATTCCCGTAGCGTTGTTGTACTCCGGATTATTCCTTTTATTATCGATGAAAAAGAAATTGTATCAAGTATAACGGTGGATTGAAAACATAATCCGGTTTAAAGTTTCGACGCTCGACATTTCTTCGCAGGGTCGAAGGATGAATTGAGTTCAAAAGTCCAACGGAAATGAAAAAGATACACCAATTTACAGTCGATGCTTCTTCATCACGGTTTTAAGTGACCTATTGCCCGTTGCAAAATTTCCTGAAAGTATATTTTTCCGGAGAAAAAACTTCCATCGTGGCATTATCCCGAATAAACTATTGATAGTAGGATTAATAAATATACTTCAGACAAGAATAACGTTCGAGTCGTTATAGTAACAATATATATATATATATATATATATATATATATATATACCAAAAAAAAGAATACGAAGAAAGCTTTCGGCAGGAATTAAGATAAAAGGCGGGCATACCAAATATTAATTGTTTATTTCCAAAAAATAATGCATCTTCATTGTTTGAAATGTATTGTTGTTTCTTTATTTTGTCCTTTCGGTTTATTCAGTCTTTCTAAAAAAAGGCACAAAAAATATATCAAACATATTACTTTATATTTTACAAATATTAAAACTGAGTCGAAGAAGATTTATTTGAGTCGAAAGTACTTACGACTTTTTCATTGTTTATATACTTTTGAGGACGAAAGCTCCTTTTGCGAATGGTGGTCTTTTTTTTGTCAGTCACTGTGTATATATATGTACATAAGTATGAAGGAATATTATATTTTAACAATATTCGCGATAGTTTTTCATCAGTCATTGCCGAGATGTTTAAACTTATTTTGTCTCAAATTTTTTTTTCTTTCTTAGAAGACTGGCAATTCGGCTGTCTGTATAGGTCGCTTTGTACCAGAGTTTGAGACGAATTATTTCGTAGCAATTTGATTCTTTAGAGGCAATTGTTTTGGTGCAAATAGATTTTTGACATAAAACAACTTTAGTACAAATTTATTTTAAAAATAACTCTCACGGTCAAATTTCTTCTGAAAATTTAGAACCAGAGAATATAAGTCGGGTGAGCCCTATAAATCCCTCCAAGAGAATACGCCACTGCAAGCACTTCCGATGGTATGATCCTCTTAGAATCCGAAAGATCGGTAGATGCAGTAGCTTTTTCCTCGACGATTGTCTCCGAACATATTTCGCAACGTGAAGTTAAACCGAGAGAGAGACAGAGAGGATCAGAAAGAATTTCGAGCCAATAAACGTTAATACCCAGTGCTTGTTTCGCTATACCGTCAATTTCTCGTTGCCCGAATACTTTTCGGCATAAAATGACAAAAAAAGCAGCGCGAGCTTTGTAATATCGCGTACCGAACAAGTTTGGACCTTGGTGCGAGCACATCGCATCGGGGAGCTGCGCATGCATTTATGGTCGAAACAATGAGCGCTTGTTTCGGATTAAGTATAGAATAGAACCGAACCGTCGAGGTTCCGAGCTATCTAGTAAAACCGCTGAATAATTATATTATAATGATATTGACGTACATTCTAGATTCCCTTATCGTATATTCGGTGATAATGATTCTACGCCACGCAGAGAATACATTATTTGTTCGATCGATATTATTGAGGTCTTCGATTAACATTTATGCTTAACCCGGTGGGTATTCTTACGGAAAAAAATTAATTCACCCAATTTAAGTTCATATGTGTTCGAACCGTTTTGAAATGGATACAACTTCAATTCTGGTTAGGCCAAACTTTGGTCAATCAATTGAAATGTGTGTCTTTTGTCTTTGGTAATAATAGTTTTAGCAGTAATACTAATATTAATAATAATTTTAATAGTAAAAATAGTAATGGTAAGGAATCAATAATTATTTAAAGCGAATAAACATCTGAATTTGTCCTGTGCTTAAAGAAAAAAATCATTCGTAATCGTCGATAACAAATATCCGCGATTATTTTCTTCGATCATTGCCTAAGACGTATTACGTGATTGCGTTGCGTATTACGTGATCCTCGATCCCGCATCCCCGTGTGGGAGTTTGCTTTTTTTTCGTCCCACCTGAACGCCAATGATATTTCGTCGATCGTCAAACACTTCGGAGGAAACAGAGTCAGAAGGTAGGGAAAGGGAAAAAAGTAGAGATACAGGAAACAAGTTTGAGTCAAGAAAGTCGTCGGGGTTGCCGAAGAAGTTCTCTCACGAACAATGGAAGCCGTCCGAACACGAGACAAAACTTTCTCGAAATTTTTGTGAGTGATACACACGTAGGTTTGATCGCAAGGATTTTGTGGCTCGGAGTCCAGAGAAAAATCCGCAAGTAATTATTTTGGCAAATGTTTATCCTTCAGGTTGTCCGTCGGTGTTTATCGACCTGCGTATACATATAATAAAATAACTCTTAAAAAGCAGAAACCCTTTAGTCCTTTGCATCGAGAAAAATTGTTGACTTTTGCTGGTTTTTAAATTAAATTAGATTTAGGCATTCGGATTGAAAACTTTGTAACCCAGGTTGATAATTCTTGTCCATGATTGAAATTTTTGTATTTCTTTGGGAATATGGTGTGACGAGAAAAAAATCCCTCACCTCAGCATCTGAGATCGTTCGTTCCGCCAAATTACGAACTTTGCAGTGTAGAAAGGCCGTACCTCCCAACTGCACCGTAACGTTTGACACGGTATTATTGTCGTTCGCCTCGTTGACTCTCTGTAGCTCATCCAGATTACTGTACCACAGTGCCCGCCAGTCTGATGGTATGCTGTACGAGCCTCGACGATCTGGAAACAAACGATTGTATAATAATGTATGAGCTTTCGAACTGAAAACGTTTTTTTTTTCCTTTATTTACGAAGGCGTATTATTGGTTTATAAATATTCTTAAAAGTTTGGAACTAAATTAATTCATTATTAATAAGCATTACAATGTGTTCATATATATCGGGGAATCCCATAACAATGGATATTTTCTTGTAGGGAACTTGATCTTTACGATATCGACCTTCATTAAAAAAAAAAAAAAAAAATTATGTCAAAGAGAATTGTGGACACTTGAGGAAATAACGTTTCATCGACTTTTTCGATATGCCTCTCCTTCTACAGTTCATAATTTGTTAAGTAATTATTAATTGCATCTCTTTACCATTTATAAGTGTAGTTTATGGGCTTACATACTGACAATTTTATTTTCAGAATTACCAAATGTCCCGTTGGTTGGATACCATGTACCCATGTGCTCTGTAGTAAGGGTAAAAAAAATGTATACTAATCTGGGTTAAATTGCACACCCCAAATAAATTGCGAAAATGAAGTCGGATGAATAAACATTGTATACAAAAGCGGTATGGTTTGAGCTGGCCGTTTAACATTTTTAATCGTTGATGCATTTGCGATATCCACGGTAACCTTCATTATTTCAAACAGGACCATACGGTTTTATTCCCTTCAAAAGTTTGTTTTGAAAGGAAGTCCTATAACTTTTATGTATTTCAATATAGAAGTAATTTTTTTTTCGTTCAAATAGTTTCGAAAACAGCTATTTTTTTAAACAAATGATAACTATATGGTCCCTCTTAAAATTATAAACGTTACCGCAAGATTTGGCAAGCGCCGTAAAGATTTTTTTTCTAACTGCATCAAATATCCTGCCGGATACCGTACATTTTTTAACGGAAATACTTTTTGATGCGACTCTGCTGGCACGATCTATTTGAGGTGTGGAATTGGAATGCAAATTCGTGTATATATATATATATATATATATATATATATATCTTGTGAATACTTTTAAAAAGTTGAAAATAACGGCAAGTAATAAAAAACCGCTCGAAAAATCCATGGTTGTTTTACCTTATAAAAAAATTCTGGTTTACCTTAAAAATAATCATTTTCCGTTTTAATTAAAAGGATGGTGTTATTATATTTTTTTTCTATTAATCAATTGAGCAAAAAGCATTAAATAACTTATAAAATAGCCAAACACAATGTACGTATTATACAAGTAATGTCGTACACAATCATGTCATAGAAGAAATGACCACGCGTACAAAATTTCGACAGTAGATTCTTGAATGTATTCTATACACGTGGAAAAATGTACAATTCTTTCCTACGATTTTATCTATTTTTTCATAGTATAAATATCGGAGAAAGTGCTATTTGTCATAAGAGCGCACGTTAAATTAGTTATTGTATAACTTTTGATGTGTTTGGTCAATCGTCTTTAGATTTTGCACATAAAATCAACTTGGATTTTTTAATGATATGTCAAATTTTGAACAGTTTATTATGATTTTCAGTTGTAGCCCATACATCCTTAAACTCAAGAGGTAAGATTCATGATTTTGTGACGAGCTTGAGTTATTGAGCTCGCATTTGAAGGAAAAAAGGTTTAAGAAGAAAACGCGGAAAACACGAACTTGCTCCCTGCTGATTACATTAACTCACTCGAAAAACTTTCAAGGCGTGAAAATTGAATTAGCTACTTGCACGAAGAAGACGCTTTGTCAAAGGGATGGAATAATGAGAGAGCAATGTGCTAGTACGTAATTAGAACAACGTTTTTGGTATTAGCTTCCTTAATCATCTTGCGTCTTTTTTCATTAAGGGGTCTTGGAGCTTGACATTTCCAAAATATGATTTTTTATTTCATAGTTTTATGCAATAGCCCCCTTCCCCCTCGCCTCATTACATGAAACTATGTAATAAACAATCGTATTTTGGAAATTTCAAGCTCATGCAGACCCCTTAATAAAAAGAAACGTGTTTTGGAAGGGGATGCACACCCTTTTCCTCTTGAAGTTTTACGTTTTTTTTTATCCGTGACGGATGGAAAAACGGTGTTACGAGGGAAGTCGGTGAAACCGAATCGAAGTATCGGGAATTATATTCAATTTTTGAATATATCACCCGAATAAAAGACGAGTTACACGCGCTCGGTTGAAACGTAAGCATAATACTACTTCACGTTTACTTTCGCGTTGGGGGAAAACGCGTTGATAAGATTGTGGGTCCTCTTCCTATATTTCTCCGTGATAATCATGAGTCCCTTCAGCTTTTACTTTGAAGCATTTTTTTTCAGTCAATCCGCTTTGCTCTATTCGGAGCTTCTATTCATTTAAAATACATTGATAAAATCGATCGAATTCGATTCGTTAAAGTTGTCACCACTTGTTCTTTCAATATTTTTATTCGGAATGTTACGTTCAATACCCGCGCAGACTTTTTCGACCACATGCCTTTCACTTCTACCTCACACCTGTCACTTCACCATTGCCAATTCTTTACAGAATCCCCGGGAGTGCTGTCCACAGCCAATCCTTTCCTAATACACTTTTGTATCGCGTTTGGACGAGGTGACAGGAAAAATGTGAAAACCTAAATTTATCGACATTTTACTTACTTTTAACATATGTAAATAAATAATAATACTTTTTATTTAAAATACTTTTTTATATATAATATCATGGCGTCTAAAATTGTACTTTTCAATTTTTTTATCAAAACTTGAGGAGCCGTAAGGTAGGGAGGGGCATGTTGAGCAGTCAGGTAAGTTGGGCAATCGAAATATCTGGAAAACTAAGCACCGCACGCGGGTGCATCAAATGGCGGAAAGAGAGGTATGGGCGAGGGGAACAAATCACGCCATCGCTTGTTTAGGTCAAATAACGAAACACGGGAAGTTTCATTATTTTTGCACCCAAAAGTAAAAACGACGTGATTGAAAGATTTTGTTGTACCATTGTATGAGAAAAAATATTTCAAAGTTCATTGTAATTAACGTTAATGTTTCAAAATTTAACTAATCAACAAGCAACTCTTGGTTTATTACTGCATTGTATCAAATTATATTGCATAGGTCTGATTTTTTAAATGCAATTCTTACTTTGCCCAACTTACCTCATACTCATGCTCAACTTACCCCACTATCGGGGCAGGTTGAGCGAATATAGCCTTAGTCATTTTTCGAATGATTATCTGTGAAACAATAAGGATAATAGAAATTTCGTCTACAGACTTTTTTTCTCAGATAAATTGCCCATTGGCCGAATCAGGTTTCATTTTTATACGGCAGACTGTTAAGGAATTACAGGGCGATAATTCCAAATTTTCTCAACATGCCCCTTCCTATCCTACTTTATCCACATAAATTGCTAACTGTTCGTAATACATGGACTAATTGATAGTCAATTGTCTCGCGGCAATGACAAATAAACGGACCTTTTTCCGAATTTTTTTTTTGTTCCTGTTGCAAACATTCCGGTTCTTGTTTCATCAGAATCGAGTTGTGGTCCGGTTTTTTTTTATGTCGCGTGCTCAAATAAGTTTCGAGCTCACTCGTTTTACAGCAAATGATCGGCGGAGGTTATTCGTCGTTTCGCGTTTACTTTAATATTTGTGACATATTGCTGCACGAATTTCGCAGGAAAGCTTTTCACGCACACAAGTTTGTGAAAGAGAGGAAGGGCGAGAGTGAAGAGCGTCAGAGAGAGAGAGAGAGAGAGAGAGAGAGAGAGAGAGAGAGAGAAAGGAAGGAAGAGTTTCGCCAACGCTGGATGAAATTCAAACTTTGGTGAGGCGTCGACAATTTCATGTCTGGTATATGGCGAAATTGTGGCAAACGTGCGAATACACACGTATAGTTTAACCGCAATAAAGCTCTTGCCGGGTCTTCGACCCTCCTCCATCTCTCGTGGTGTTTCCTGTCGTTTTCTGGTCCCGTTTACGGGTTACGCGCGTGTGCGATTGCGCTGCTTCCGATCGAGCGAACACACAAATTCATTTTGTCTCTCATCCCTGTCCCAGCGAAATCGCCACGGAACTTCGAGTGCTTCTTGAACATCGGGGAGTGAGTTGTGCATGAGCAAGCCCGGAGCATCGGGTGCAAAATGGATATCAAGAGCATGTCTCTCTATGGGACATTCCTTGACGATTTTAACGTATGTCTCAACTGCTTTGATATAGCGAATCCATAACCATTTACGGTATTCCTTTCGCGAAGGGGCCGTATTTTGTGGGCTCTTTTGAATTATTAAATTATAGGGGCGCTTAATAAAACGAAGTTACAATCAGTTATTATACCCAATGATGAATTGGAATGAAATGTTTCGCATAAATTTGGTAGATTTTTATTGTCATTATGGAATCTTCAGAATTTTTTATACGCATTTTATATCAGACATCTAGCATTATTTAGTATATAAATTATCCGATAGAAATGTGGCCAGCGTGTCATCTCCATAAAGTGCTGCATAAATTAGACGATTTTTAAAGTCGTAATTTTTTTTTGTTCGGTAACTTGGCTTGAAATTTTACCAGTATACTGGGATGTATTTTTCCTTAATTGTCGACGAAAATCAGTTAATTGTTAAATACTCGGGTTCGTGAAAGGAATACCTTAAAAGTGAACAACGTTTTTAGATACCTGCAATTGTGTCGACGATGTAAGAAATTCATAAAACCATCCCTCGGTTACTGTCAATTATTATTTATTCACAATATTACTTCGTACATCTTTTTGGGCTTTTACCATTTCATCCCACATAATAATCCCACGATTATTATCTCAAGATTTCCAGTTCATAGGAGACGCTCCACGGTGTTGTCCACAACGGGTTTTCCCCAATGAACTACTGTATCGCGTTTGCACGAGGGAACAGGGAAACTGCGGAAAACCTGTGCGGATGCAGTCGGCTCTATTTTCGCTGAGCTTCAGTCCCAACGCGCGAGCCAGCGCACGGTCACCCATCAAAGTATTGATCCAGGCCAACGCGGTTTACTCTGAGAGATCGTCGTAGCCGCACGCCCAGCGGGCGTCTACTACCGCGAGTTATTTTCTAAAAAAATATTTTCTCATTACTCTTCGAGCACACTCTTTACCACTCGTTGTTTTACTTTCGCAATGTACTAACTTCGTAGCTCGCTTCTCGACCTCCTTGGTTCTTTCTTGAAGCAGCGTTAAAAAATAATGGAGATCTCAAAGACGGACTTATTTTCAAGTGCTTAGCGAATTCCCACGCCCATGATTGCGCAATTCTCTAGTTGAGAGCAAAAAACAGTTCACGCCCATCGAAATGCCCATAAGTATTTCGGCAATTATAACGAAACTCGGAAATTGTACGATGATGCGATTAACTTGTTGTGGAATGATCCATACATAGCTTTGTCCAGCCGGTAGAACAACAACTCGAATTTCGAATTCGTCTATTGTAGAGGTACAATGGAGAGGGTTTCCTCGTTCTCTCTCTATACGCGCTCGTCCGTCTCACAGACATGTCTCTCTGTACTGGCGTCCTTTCCGCTGCTCGGTCCCCTGCATATATGCATTTAGTTTGCATCGTCAATGGGGGTTTTCAACTCGAGAATAGGGTAATACGGTATTCGTTACGACGAAACAGAATGTTCTCAGTGGCAAAGAGGCAAAATAGGGAGAGCAAGAGCGCCAGAGAACAAAGGTTGGGGGTTACGGTACCCAACTCGTTCTGTGGGTGAACTAAAAACTCAAACTCTCATACAACACACATTTTCGTGAGGTCGAGTGTCCTGGGTCAGATTCCCATGAGGTTATTTTTCACTGAACGTCCCATCGTGTGAAATATTCCAGCTCATCAAAAGCCACATCTTTTGTGTGCCAGGCTATCATCTTATCTCAAGAAACTGCTCCATTATGTACATGTTTACCTTTTCGACGATTTCAACGACAATCAGACATTTCCTTCTCCCCGAGGCATTGCTTTCGATTTTTCATGCTTGTGGACTCGGAATGCATTTGAATCTTTGATGTCATAGCGAAATTTTTGGTACAATAGCAGTGAAACATGTTGACATTATTGCCCACTAGATATAGAAACTTTGCTCTCGTCAATGATAGCTTCGCCTTTTTTTTTTGCAATTTTCGATACGATAATTCAAGTTCGATAGACGAGTTGAATCACGTTCATGCCTTGCCTTTTCAACGACTTCACCGACAATCGGACGTTTCTGACTACCCGGGACATTACTTTCTGTTTTTCGTACTTGTAAACACGGGGTAGAATCTTTTGTATCATCGCATCATCTTTGATACAATTGCAACAAAATTGTTGATATTTGGTTCCTACTGTCTATTAGCTTCCAAAAAGTTTTCTTAACCGTAGCTTGTTTTTTTTTACTATTCTCGATACGATACTGCAAAATCGATAGACGAATTGAATCGCGTTTTCTTTGTTCCTCGTTGAAAGTGAGCGAAGAAAACTGGTAATATACAATTAGTCGGCTGAAAGCAATTTAGCGAAGTTCCGAAATTCCTCGACAAAAAGTGTACCGACAGACTGGGATGGATGTACGAATGTGCGAACAGTTATATACAAGGGGTATAATAATACTGATGAATATACGCATTGAACAGTTGCCTTTGCCACTTATCGTTAACGAGCATTCATTAATCATTTACGGTATATGGGTGGCCCGCCCGAATGAGCCTACGAATATGGTACAGCTGCTGCTTCCCCTGTCTCTCCTGATATTAATTTTTAATTGGCTCGTTTGCGCCACGGCCCACGCTACCAGACGCAAACTTTTTTGCAACCAGCTTGCGAAGAAAGTGGAAAGCATGGTGGAATCAAAAACAAGCGATGGGAACGGCCTCGGACGGCAATGTCAGCGATCAGATGTATAACACGGACTAACAATTTTCTCCAGAAATATCATAAAAATCCCCAGTTCAAAAACAAGTCCCTGGTTGCAACTTTACACTCAGATGGAGCAGAAACGTATTCTTCAATTTTAATGTTCCGCTCATACGTCTTGCTGGATTTTTACGCTTCATTGTCTTTAATTTTTACCCCGCACTTGACACTTTCCTATTTCCAATTACATAAAGAACTTTCGAAGGGTTGGCAACAGCCACCTTATTTTATTTCACTTGTGCATGACATTTGCACAAGGGCACGGAGAAACTGTGCCAGTATATGCTTTATTTTAGTGAGCCGTCTACTGCTCGGTAGTCGGCTGGCAATCCAGCTCACGGCCAAGCGGCTACTCATTCAAGTATTGGTCCGGGCCAATGTTGCTCGAAATGGGAGATTATGCTTCCGCTTCCACCATACTCTGAGCTTTGAAATTTGTCATAAAAAAGATGCTCTGAGCGTTGAAATTTTTCAAAAAAGATTCAGGATTTTTAAATCAATAGAACCGATTCATATTTCAAACGAACGAAGATAAATGAACTCCGTATGCAAAAAAGCCTCATCTCGAGCTAAATTTCCGAGTTTTTATCGGGACTTTATTGTCTGTTGGGTCCTAATGTGACTGGTTATGATGAGTCACAAATTTCTGAATTCGCCGATGGTTGTCGGGAGTAGATTGTCCGAGCGTGAAACAGAGGTAAATGGGGCTTGCGGGTGAAAGTTCCCGAGTGGCTGAGGGGCTTTGTGAAAGGCTTGGAATAGCCAGGAGCACAGGTGAAGCGAAAAAGTAGTGAACGTGGCGCCGACACCGTCTCGCCACATCGTCGTTGTCGTCGCCTACGTTGAGGGCGCTCTCCCCAGGCCGTCCTCCGTTATGAGAACACTCGAGACTGAACTTTGAGCTCTTGTGTCCTAGGCAAGAGACGTAAGTAACCTCTCTTTTGTTTTCTTCGCAGACAATGCAACCAGATACTCCATTAATACGTGATCGAGTGTGTGTACGCGCGTGTATGTGGGTGTATCTAGTATATCGTATACTGAGATGAGCTTTACTCCGGGGCTCTGAGGCTTCTCCCTGTGGGAAGATTCGTGTGGTTAGCGCAGAGAAACAGATGAGATGCGACGAAAGAGTAAAAGAAAGCGATAGAGGGAAAGTGAGATGAAACGAGCGCGAACGAGTAGCAAGTGCTCTCGTTGATCCTTCTCTTGTCCCTTCGAATCGATGCACTATATTATCCGGTGCTAGTCTTTGCCACCTCAAGTGATCCGCAAGGTGTATTCCATGAGCGATTTTTTACACCGTTTTTTATCGACCTCTTGTCACTTTTGTATATATTGTTTTGTTCCAAAATATCGACCATCTATTCGGGATAAATGGCAGAGAAATTGGGTCGTACAAGGAGTAACAGATAGGGCAGATTCAATGATTGAGAGTAAACATGTTGACGATACTGTTATTTTACCTTGTGATCTTGTAACGAATTACCCTAGAAATCATGTATCATGTATCATTTTTTTCTAATTTCTAACTTATGACTCGGGCAGATACCCACCCCGCGCGTTTCTTGTAGGCACAATCGCTCTATTGAGCAGTAAAGAGAAACATCAGTAAATGAATCTCTTTGTTTTTCGATGAGGAAAAGAATGGTGTAACAAAAATTCGATTCTATTGAAATTTATTTCGTGGAAAATCCGTTAAAACACCAACATAGGCCGAAAATCAGCGATAATCGCATTTTTTAAACTAGAAATCATTTTTTCTTTCATTAACAGATGCTTAAACATCGCACGGTTTTTTTAAGAAGAAACATTGAGCGTATAAAAATAAAAAATTTAGTTGAATTATATTTCGTTCGAAAAGTATATTTATTTTGGGATATGAAAATGGGGAAAATACGGGATTTGTATATACGGAAAAAGTTAATGGAAATGTAACGAAAAAAATATTTGCAGGGGTTTTTCGTATATTTTTCACTTCGTTTATTGAGGAAATAGTAGATAATTAGATAAATAGAATATAAAGAAATCGTACATTCAACAAATTTTACAGTCGTCCAAATGCAACAATGCACCGTTTTGTTCTCCTCACAGGCGGCCTTTGGCATCGCTGGTAAAAACCTGAAGCTTTGCGATCCTTTGCTTTTGGACAGAATGCACATCTAGCCGCTTTATTTTTGGCCCAACCCTTGGTGCTGTTGGTTTTTCTTCTTGCAAGATGAATAGCCTTGCTCGCAGATGAGGCTTGATGAGAGACTTAATGAGACTTTTTATGAAGGTCCTTCAATTCATAGTTTCACGATTCGCGTTGACATTGTGGAGGATCATCGTGTCATTTTTTTTTTTCAAATCAAACGTAAAATATATGGATTTAGATAATATATGTGATCATTTGCACTTAAATTACGCAATAATACGGAGAATATATTGATTATGGTAAAAAAAAGTAAAATTCATTTAGTGCCACGAAACACCAACGGCAACTTCAGACTGGGGTAGATACCCATCCCGGACGCTGTTGAGAACCGTTTTCTCTGGCAACCAGCACGCAACTGTTGCCACTGTCGGCTGCCACTGTTGCCCTCACAGCCATGTAGTGAAACGGGATTGTGATCTCGATCCCCAGTTGACAATGTCGATGTATAGCTTGGGAGTGCACTTTGAAAGTCTAATGGGGTGAGTTTCTACCCCGTACATAAGTTATAGGGTTAACCATCTAAATAGGGAAAGAATCTCTCCAACACCTCAATATCGTTTCTATTATAGATACAAAGGTGAAAAAAGCAGTTACGGGTAGTTTCGAAAAAGTGGCACAATACATAAACGGAAGTCACGAGTCACGTCGATGTGAATGCGTTGAGAAGAGGTGTTCTTTAATTCGAATTCTCGTTCAGGTCTCCTTTCATTTAAACCGGTCGATGTAATGGTGGTGAAAACCATCGTTACCCCACAAAACCGCATTGACGGCATACATTATTGCAGGCACTTACTTCGTAATAACTACCCGTCGCGGTGGTGGTGCGATGTTGTAAAGGATATATCGAATGAAGGGCGGTGGTTGTTGCACCAATGAGTTCGGTAGTGAGAATCGCGGCTTATAAGAGCTGACCACTCCGCTGTTATTCATGGTGAATTCCCGTGGTCCTGTTATTATTAGGTTTGCAAATGCTGCAGGGCAAGAACGGACGACAGAGAGAGAACGGACATGCTCGGAAGGTAAGAAAGAGAGAGATAGAAAGAGAAATGGTGGAGGTGAGGGAGGGTATCATTTTCCGGGATCTGTGGAACTAAACAGTCGTTACCACACGAATTGGCTGTTTATTCATTAATGGATTTCATTACCGCGGGCAATTGTCGACCATACTAGACGACGGTGTAACGTTGTAAAGTAGTTGCGCAAATATGCTTACGAAATATACAACACGAGCCAATTCAAATGGATGTTTGTATGTACCCGTGAGGCAGGGTTGGAATCAAAACAATCAAAATTGACGCCAAACGCGACAAATGCTTTTTAGGGTTCTCCAGCCATCAGAAACCTTAGTAGTTTCATGAGGTCCGTCCGTCCTACAGTCACAGCATAGTATCGCCCAACTCTTTTATTCTTTTCACCCTTTGGATCAAACCTCTAAAATGCTCCATGAATTTAGTGAGTGCTTTTATGGCAATTATTCTGATCGCTGTTAAGTAATTAGTCATGGAAATAAAATACGAAAAAAATGTTTTTAATTAACCGCTGTTCTATTTGCCATATTTCCAACACCATTGGAAAAGATTAGCTAATATTGATAGTTATTGGTGTTTCGAAAATACGATTGTTCTTCAAAGAACAGATTAATTTCGGGATTTGATTGAGTTCAATATTACAACGACGCGCCTACCTAACAAGTCACGCAGACCTATCTCAATCCGTGGTTGGTTGCTTACTTGATCGCTGTATTATCCATTGTGTCGGTCACTTTTGACGGAGTTTTCTAGTTCGTATGTCAACTTCAACCTCATTTTCTACTATGCCTTCATTAAGCTCTTTAATCTATTTTTACACTAACGAACTTTTGTGCGTTGCCAAGCTTCCTACCCATCAGAAAAAAGCTACAAAACGGTCATGTTTACCACAATTCTAGGCTGGACGTATTCATACAGCCGATGAAAGAACTTAGGGAATAAAGACTGAATTTACAAAAAGAGCCATACGAGGAAAAAAAATAATTAAAAAAAAACCTCTCAATTCCCACGCCAACGCGTTACGGAGGTACGCATTTTTCGTTTTCTAGTACCCCAAACTTACACTATTTTAAATCTATTCGAAATAGAAGCGATACAAATATCTCGATATAAAAATCTGTAGGTCTTTTGATATTGAGTGAAGCCCTATATATATGGGGAAGCGGAAAGATTGCCTCCCTTTTAGGGCTCTGTGTATAGCATACGAGGGAGAGGTACGGGCAGATCCGGTTGTGTTTCTTTCTTCCATCGTAAAGGAAAAAACAGGTTTCGTCGTTTCCTGGCTTCGGCATCGTGCGTTTTGTCGAGGTTTTACGGTCATAACTATCGACTATCGGCGACCCTATTGGGGACTCGGAGCTTGGGAATAAAAACATAAAAAACGCGCTCACATCCGAGAACCTTACGTTTCCTTGACACACGATTAGCTATGTATAGGAGGATAAATTGGCTACCTCACTGGCTTCTGGCTAGATTGTACAAAAAAAAATTTAGCAAAAGAGTCATTCTTTCTACATGCAGGCGTTATTAAGCTTGCCAAAACATGTACGTAGACGTGTGCCTGTGTTTTCGTTGCAAAGTAGCTATACACCGCTCTTTTTCATGTTAACCTCAATGAAAATCGTAAAAATTAAAGTTAAAAGGAAATAAGTGAGTGATAAAAGTCCGCGCGAATCAGGCGGTTTGGTCCGATGACAGCAAAGGTCCGGTTTTATGAATAGTTTTCATCTACTATACTATCGTTAATTGACGAGAAAAATGTGAGTCTCGAGGGAACTGTTTCGAAAAGCTGGATTATTTAACGTGGTAGACGTTGGATTAAATTCGGTACAATTTTTTCGCATTTTCTCACTTTATGCGCAATTTGGGTCTTCAGTAGCAATCACCCGACGATAATCTGGCATGCAAAATATAACCTGACGAAAACAAAACAAAACTTTTTCTCCAGCTCGCCGGTAATCCACTAATCGTATGCTCTTAGAGACTTTGGTAACCTCAGCAAATGAGGTTCTCACATTTAGCCTGAGCCGTGCCTCTCTTATCCATGAACTTTTAAAGACATTCGGTTTTAGTTTTCTAACCAAGAACCACCTAATATAAGCGAGCAAGATATTTGTCCCGTTCATGTGGTCCATCGGTTAGACTCGAAACGGACATTTAATGAAAATGTTGCGTGAATGAAGCGTCTGAGATGTAAAAAAAAAATCGTTACGGTTCTATCGAATAGGATTAAAACAGTCGCGAACGATTATACCTGTTTGCGGTTTTCGTGTTTGGGGTTCCGTAGTCAAACAGAGAACTCTTAAAACTTCATCATGTCCGATTGTCACAGCCTCGCAAATTCTACAATTTCAAACCTGTGTATATGAAAAGTTCGCAAACATATACTTCAGATGGGTTTTCATTTTCTAATGGGTTTTCCCCCTGTGTATAAAAGCTGAATTGTTTTTTTTGCGCACCCCATCGATTGCGGGCTTATTAAACAGGTCTTTCAAAACAAAAATGAAGTTTCTTTTGTCATTCTTCATTTTATAGGCATGACTGCAAAATATCAAGGTTTAAAGTGATGTGTTATGTGTCCCCCGTCCAACTTTTCGACTAGTTATTGAAAAAATCTGAAAAATACTAGTTTACTAGCTACTAGCGTTTGATTGGAACTTTTGGTTTTAATTATTTCGGTTAAGTTACGTCAATAAATCCAGGGGGATTTATTGACGTAATTTTGGCCAACCAAGTTATCGCTAAGTCGACTTCGTGGAAACTCCACAGCAAAACTGGATAAATGACTTTGTCCCATGTTGTTTGAAGCCTCGTTAATAAAATATCAAACATCAAGTAAAGCATCACCGTTTCTTATCATTAAAGTATTAATAATAGCGGATTATTGGATTAATTCGCAATTAGTGTGAAATAAATGATGGTGGTTCAACATACACAATAATAATAAATACACATTAGCTAAACATTGATTCTTTAAATGATTGCACAAACGAATGACCATAGAACCCTACTCTATGCAAATTCCAATACCCACTTAGCAGGGTTTTGGAGCTCGATTACTATATCTTTTCGAATAGCGACTCTTGCTAAAAACATCATTGCAGTCTTTAGCTTTAAGGAGTCGAGACGAAAAAGCGGCCAAACGCTATCAGATACCCGTGGAGAAATTGTCGTAGAGATCCAATTGGATTCCCATACTTGTTTCTACCCTCTGATAGGGATCCGATGGGTCATCGCATTGGATCCCTACACTGAAACGTCTCGTATACGAGATCCAATTCGAATTCGAAAGTATTCTCTCACAATCGAATAGAATCTGATACGATTTTTGATGGATTTTGTTCGTTGAATTTTCTAAACAAAATATATAGATTTGCAACAAGAGTGGATCTTGTAAAAGTATAATTCTTCCCGTGCGGAAATTGACTTCGGGCTTTGATCGGGCCCATCTCAATTTTCCCTAACTTTATTAAGGCCCTAGTCTGGAAGCCTCACATGGGCCATCAGTGGCCGGTCACATTTTGCTACCGAAGGCCATTGAAGGCAAAATAACCAGGGCCTTAAAAACTGCCTCAACGGTACCTCATAAAAATTATCACATCTATATGCGTACGTGCGTGTGTTCGCACTGTGAAAAAGAAATGTGTTATTTCAATAAATTTGAGGCTTAGAATTCTGTCGCACATTTTGACACGTTTGATCCCGCGTTGTTCCAATGAACAGACTGTATGCGTGTTAGTTCAAGGCATCACAACTCGTCTACAAAATGCATAGTTTAATTATTATATTTAATCGATCTCGATGATTATTATACCACAAACTCTTTAGTCAAGCAATTTATACTGATATGCCCCTATAATAGCAAAGTCTAGTAGTATTGGGGAAATCGCTAATAGGGAATCTACAACTATACCCCTTAAAGGCCTTTAGTTGGTCTCCGTACTCAAACCATAGTTTGAGTCAACCTACCTACCCTACCATTCCCTAATAGGGGCCCGGTCCGGCTCTTTTACAGGAAACCCTACTATGCAATCCACAAACAATCTATTGAAGGCCCTGAATCGTATTAGGGATGCCCTGCCAATTTTCCGCACGGGTTACCTTAAAAAGTATAAATAATTTTAAAAGGTATATCTTATAAATCGATTTAAACTACATCACTAAAAATCCACTTTCATCATTGTTTGTGATTTAATTTACTATATTTTTACGCCGAATTTTTTCTTGTGACTTTTCACATGTTTTTGATTCGAAGAAAGGTAAAAATTCTTAATCGGAGAATAGTGCAAACACCGATTGGAACCTAATAAGGTCTCCCTGTATGAGGCGTCCCTAACATATCCCTATAGAGATGTAGGACATCGTGGAACGCCTCAAAAAATGTCTGCACGAGGTTACGAAAGGACATTTTTTTGGAAAGGCCAACAAATTAGGGTTGATAATTACAAATTAAAAAATTCTCAAACATTGTCAATCGGAAAATAGTGCGGAATTCGCTGGGCTATAAATATAGACGCCCTACGCGCGGCGTCCCTATAAAATGCCTATAGGGATGTGGGAGGATCTCGGGATTACTCAACAAATTTCTGCACGGGTAATTCATATTGCTGTTCCAGCTCCAATTCTAAACGGATTCGGCAGCGTAAGAAGGTAATGTCTCATCTTCGGATGTATTCATTAATCTGGCGATTAATGCACCAGACTTGAATTCCCATAAGAGTTAAAGAAGCCGCGACGCATCTCCCAGGAATGTTCGATATGACGATCCGTTGAAAGAATTTCGTTTATACATTAAAGGCAGAAAAGATACTCACCTTTGTCGAGAGATCTTGCGAGTAGGATCGTCGGTAGGATCAGGAAGACCATGTACCAGGAGAGTCGGTCTCGCATTCTGGTAACGTGCGTTGCCCTCCTGAAAAGGCAAACATCAAGAATTCGTGTTATAACCATATTAGAGAGCCTCGAACGTGTATAAGAGGTAAAGCAAAGAGTCCCCCTCAATCCCTCAGAACATATTCCTACTTGCCTTTGGCACGTTTCTGTCCCTTGCGCATAATATCTCTCTCTCTCTCTCTCTCTCTCTCTCTCTCTCTCTCTCTCTCTCTCTCCCTCTCTCCCTCTCTCCCTCTCTCTCTAAATATACGCAATTAAATGTACATACATGTGTGCAGATAGACGGACGAGTATACACACGCGAGGTCAAGGAATCTCAGCATTCGGGTTGAGCCACTCGCGACGAGAACCAACGTCAACGTGAAAATCGTTGCTGCTCTCTCGTCGCGCCCTTTCGCTCGTCCGCATACGACGGACGCTGAGGCTCAAAATCCCGCGAGCATCGGAGAGCACTCCACCTCTCATGTGTATTCCCCTGCATAGATAGCTTCCCGGAGTCTACGAGCCTTAGGGGGGAACTCTGAGAACCGTAAGAGCCCGAGTTTACTCACAGTGATCTCGGAACATCGTTAACCAAGCTCGCGCAACCGTAAATTTAACGTTACCATCAAGGTGAAGCTACTGCATGTCGTCATCGTCGAACGCACATAGGCTAACGTAGACAGACATATTCGAGATACTCGTACGTGGATGGTACCCCTAAGTGAACCAGTTAGTACATGTACGCTCAGCGTATGACACGTGACTCTCTGTCTCCCTCTCTCTCATCCTCTGTAGGTTCTAACGCGATGCCTACAACTCGCAAACGCAGCCAACGTATCAAGAATCCATCGAGTGCAGGTCGAGCGTTTTCCCCCAGAGAAGTGCAAACACCATCTGCTTGACATCTACCGTCAGGCCTCGGAACGTATCTCGCTCGAGCTTCCAGTTAAGATGGGTTGAAGCACGCTTGGCTTGTAACGAAAACTGCAATCAACTAGTCTCATAGGTTTTTGAGTGTTGCTGGAAGGGCCGAGGGTTTTAGGGTCCGCGCTGACTGACTGCACGATCAAACTTTTTTACTTTCCGGACAACCAATGGATCAACGGAAAATGATTGGATCTAAGATTTGGCGTGGAAGTGTGAAGCATAAATTGCGGATGGTAGAATTCTCTGTTTGTCTTTCTCGTACAGCCCTAAATTTTACTATTGTTATCTCTCGTAAATATTAATTTGCCTGGATCTCGAACAATTCCGATGGATTTGAAAAAAAAACACCGCTTCGTTCATTTCTTTCATTTTTTCAAATGTCTCGAGGTAATGAAAATTGCCC